>CM055740.1:5685952-5730952 GCA_029465975.1 Dallia pectoralis | reverse complement strand
GTGGGTGTGTGGGTGGGGGTGTGTGTGGGGTGGGTGTGTGGGTGGGGGTGTGTGTGTGTGGGTGGGGGTGTGTGTGTGGGTGGGGGTGTGTGTGTGGGTGGGGGGTGTGTGTGTGTGGGTGGGTGTGGGGTGGGTGTGTGGGTGGGTGTGTGTGTGTGTGTGGGTGGGGGTGTGTGTGTGTGGGTGGGGGTGTGTGTGTGGGTGGGGGGTGTGTGTGTGTGCGTGGGTGTGTGGGTGGGTGTGTGTGTGGGGTGGGGGTGTGTGTGTGGGTGGGGGTGTGTGTGTGGGTGTGTGTGTGGGTGTGGGTGTGGGTGGGTGTGTGTGTGGGTGAGGGTGTGTGTGTGTGTGGTGGGTGTGTGTGGGGTGGGGGTGTGTGTGTGTGTGTGGGTGGGTGTGTGTGGGTGGGGGTGTGTGTGTGGGTGGGGGTGTGTGTGTGTGTGGGTGGGTGTGTGGGTGGGGGTGTGTGTGTGTGTGGGTGGGTGTGTGGGTGGGGGTGTGTGTGTGCGTGGGTGGGTGTGTGGGTGGGGGTGGGGGTGTGTGTGTGTGTGGGTGGGTGTGTGGGTGGGGGTGTGTGTGTGGTGGGTGTGTGGGTGGGGGTGTGTGTGTGTGCGTGGGTGGGGGTGTGTGTGGGGTGGGGGTGTGTGTGTGCGTAGGTGGGTGTGTGGGTGGGGGTGTGTGTGTGTGTGGGTGGGTGTGTGGGTGGGGGTGTGTGTGTGGGTGGGTGTGTGGGTGGGGGTGTGTGTGTGCGTGGGTGGGGGTGTGTGTGTGGGTGGGGGTGTGTGTGTGTGGGGTGGGGGTGTGTGTGTGGGTGGGTGTGTGGGTGGGGGTGTGTGTGTGCGTGGGTGGGGGTGTGTGTGTGGGTGGGGGTGTGTGTGTGTGTGGGTGGGGGTGTGTGTGTGGGTGGGGGTGTGTGTGTGCGTGGGTGGGGGTGTGTGTGTGGGTGGGGGTGTGTGTGTGGGTGGGGGGTGTGTGTGTGGGTGGGGGTGTGTGTGTGGGTGGGTGTGTGGGTGGGGGTGTGTGTGTGCGTGGGTGGGGGTGTGTGTGTGTGTGGGTGGGTGTGTGGGTGTGTGTGTGCGTGGGTGGGGGTGTGTGTGTGGGTGGGGGTGTGTGTGTGCGTGGGTGGGGGTGTGTGTGTGTGTGGGTGGGGGTGTGTGTGTGTGTGGGTGTGTGGGTGGGGGTGTGTGTGTGTGTGGGTGGGGGTGTGTGTGTGGGTGGGGGTGTGTGTGTGTGGGGGATAACAACACAGCCAGATGCCCAAAGTAACAGGGTAAATAAGGAACAGTTTTGATGGGATCCATTTCAGCATTGTATAATGGTTACTCAAATACATCCAGAGAAACAACACAGAGAAACAACACAGAGAAACAACACAGAGAAACAACACAGAGAAACAACACAGAGAAACAACTGAGAGAAACAACACAGAGAAACAACACAGAGAAACAACACAGAGAAACAACACAGAGAAACAACACAGAGAAACAACACAGAGAAACAACCAGGACCAGGACTAAAGTATGGGTTAGGGTTGGTGGGTACAAATCCCAGGTGGGACCAAGACTAATGTATGTAGGAACATGTAACCCCTGACTTCTGTAAGTCTATCCTGCCGTCTGCCTGGTGACTTGCTATATGTGCATGTAAACAGGACTTAAGTTTAACCAAATTAAATTTAACCAGAAGCTAATAAGAGCCCCCCTCTCTCCCTCACTCTCTCTCCCTCCCTCACTCTCTCCAGCGTGGTCTTTCGTCCTGCCCAGGGGTGGAGATGCCCCTGAGGGGATTTGCTGTTGTGAGTTTCCCCGTCAGACTTTTAAAGGAGGAGGAGCGGAGGTCAGCTTTTATCATGGAGGCCTCTCTTCTACTTTCATTCGCCCAGGGGTCAAGCCTTCACCTCCAGAGAGCAAACCACACACGGTCACCAAGCGGTCAACAGGCAGGCAGCGCTGGCCGCAGACACACCCAACCACAGATCATCCAACAGCCTCCACACACACACACAACTAGACCCTCTAACAGCCACAGACACACACACACACACAGATCATCCAACAGACACACACACACACATGGCACAGACACACTCACACAACTTACACATACCACAGAAACAGTATGTACTACAGTAAGCACTATATCATACTGAATTTATATTCGAACATGTTTTCCTAAACATGGATTTACTATTTTAAATAAATAAACATTTCCATTTCCCATAAAATAAAAATCTGGATGATATAAATCTGCACATCTGTCAACAGCAGATCCTTCATAATGCATGTTGTTTGTATTGTAGGCAAGAATGTACGAGCTGTTTGCTTAGCATGTTTAAACACACATCTGATTTTGACTTAACATTTAGAAGAATATTTTATGTCCAGTAAAAAACACCCAAAATTTCTTCAGGTCATTCATTCATAATCAACCCGCATCAAATCTACTACAAAAACAAAACATAATGTTGAGAGCTGGATTTCAGAACGGAAACGACTAAGGTAAGTGTCAGATATAAATTATAACAGATTGGAGGAAACTTTAAACCAGACCATTTGTGTGTATTCTAAATGGCAGGTGAATTCTCTTGAGACTCATTCGCAGTGATGCTGACTCTGCATCAGTCCATCATACATCATACAACCATCATACAACCATCCTACATTACAACCATGTTTCACCATAATAAAACCATCACCCATTACAACCATGTTTCACCATCATACAACCATGTTTCACCATCATACAACCATGTTTCACCATCATACAATACAACCATGTTTCACCATCATACAACCATGTTTCAACCTCATACAACCATGTTTCACCATCATACAATACAACCATGTTTCACCATCATACAACCATGTTTCACAATCATACAATACAACCATGTTTCACCATCATACAACCATGTTTCACAATCATACATTACAACCATGTTTCACCATCATACAACCATGTTTCACCATCATACAACCATGTTTCACCATCATACAATACAACCATGTTTCACCATCATACATCCATGTTTCAACCTCATACAACCATGTTTCACCATCATACAATACAACCATGTTTCACCATCATACAACCATGTTTCACCATCATACAATACAACCATGTTTCACCATCATACAACCATGTTTCACCATCATACATTACAACCATGTTTCACCATCATACAACCATGTTTCACCATCATACAATACAACCATGTTTCACCATCATACAACCATCATAAAATACAACCATGTTTCACCATCATACAACCATGTTTCACAATCATACAACCATCATACAATACAACCATGTTTCATCATCATACAACCATCATACAATACAACCATGTTTCACCATCATACAACCATGTTTCACCATCATACAACCATCACACAATACAACCATGTTTCACCATCATACAATACAACCATGTTTCACCATCATACAACCATGTTTCACCATTATACAACCATCATACAATACAACCATGTTTCACCATCATACAACCATCATACAATACAACCATGTTTCACCATCATACAACCATGTTTCACCATCATACAACCATCATACAATACAACCATGTTTCACCATCATACAACCATCATACAATACAACCATGTTTCACCATCATACAACCATGTTTCACAATCATACAATACAACCATGTTTCACCATCATACAACCATGTTTCACAATCATACATTACAACCATGTTTCACCATCATACAACCATGTTTCACCATCATACAACCATGTTTCACCATCATACAACCATGTTTCACCATCATACAATACAACCATGTTTCACCATCATACATCCATGTTTCAACCTCATACAACCATGTTTCACCATCATACAATACAACCATGTTTCACCATCATACAACCATGTTTCACCATCATACAATACAACCATGTTTCACCATCATACAACCATGTTTCACCATCATACATTACAACCATGTTTCACCATCATACAACCATGTTTCACCATCATACAATACAACCATGTTTCCCATCATACAACCATCATAAAATACAACCATGTTTCACCATCATACAACCATGTTTCACCATCATACAACCATCATACAATACAACCATGTTTCACCATCATACAAACATGTTTCACCATCATACAACCATCATACATTACAACCATGTTTCACCATCATACAACCATCATACAATACAACCATGTTTCACCATCATACAACCATCATACAATACAACCATGTTTCACCATCATACAACCATGTTTCACCATCATACAACCATCCTACATTACAACCATGTTTCATCATCATACAAACACGTTTCACCATCATACAACCATCATACAATACAACCATGTTTCACCATCATACAAACATGTTTCACCATCATACAACCATCATACATTACAACCATGTTTCACCATCATACAACCATCCTACATTACAACCATGTTTCATCATCATACAACCATCATACATTACAACCATGTTTCACCATCATACAACCATGTTTCACCATCATACAACCATGTTTCACCATCATACAACCATCATACAATACAACCATGTTTCACCATCATACAACCATCCTACATAACGTTCATCACAATTTCTCCCCTCGTCTTGAGAGCTCATCATGCCTGACCTTAAGTCTGTGACCTGGGTGTGTCTGAACTGGGTTGTGTTCCCTACGTACTGTAAAGCAGGGCACTATTAAGACAATATGGTGCCATTGTGACTGGGGAGTCTTCTCCCCCCAGGTTCCCCCTCCACTGCTCCCCCACCTCCTCATCGGGTTTCTGATCTGATCGAGGGGAATCCTGTTAAGAGCGTAACCCAAACCCATTGGTTCTGGACTGGAGCGTCTCACGCTGCTTTTTACGGGGACCGGGGCATAAGCAGGCAACGGGTGTGGCGTGTAAGTGACCACTGTCTGGGGCCCGGGGGTCGCTGGGTCGCTCTACATCGGCAGATTGGCCCGGCCCAGGCTGCTTTCTCTCTGCCTCCCCCGGCGCTGACCTGTAGAAGGCACCCCATCGGATCCATCCCCAGCCAGCGCCCCGGGCCCAGTCAGGCAGCCCAGTCAGGCAGCCCAGTCAGTCAGCCCAGCCAGAGCTCTGACGGGGGCTAACGTTTCAGGCTTCGAGTCAAGTCCCTTCTGGAGGTGATTAGCCCCAAACCCATGACAGATTCTTTCCGAGATATCCGACGCGGTGTGTTTATTTTATCCGGGCTCTTTGTGTGGATGTGCTGGACACGAGGAACCTACTTGAAATGGGTATCGTCTTACATACCCAGAGAGGGGAGCAGCACCGCGGAGGCTCCCAAAAGCCTTTTCCTGAAGGGAGGAGAACATATTGCCCCTCTTCTTTTTCTCAGCCTATCTGTATTGTTAGTAGGTCTGCCTGCCCTTCCCCCGACCAGCCACCAAACACAACCAGAGAACCAACAAGACAGAACCGACGGGACAGAACCGACGAGACAGAACCAGAGAGACAGGACCAACGAGACAGAACCAGAGAGACAGGACCGACGAGACAGAACCGACGAGACAGAACCGACGAGACAGGACCGGCGAGAGTGTCCAACTCAAACTCTGCTGATAATGATTAGAACTAAAACATTTTTGAAACGTAATACATTTACTTATATAGGATAACTGAGAGCTGAACCGATCAAACTAGTGGTCGAAGTTCATGGGCTTTTCGGAGAACCGTTCTCCAACTGCACATCAACATCGGGGACAATCAGACAAATGTTTGACAGAGGCCATTTTGAACACTCATAGCAGCCATAAATAACCAGAGGAATTATGAATCGAAAGTATCTTACAAATATAGACCACTTCTAATGGGACTTATTCATGTTATACATTAATACATCATCACAATCATTTGACTTCTTCGTCAGCCAAGCGACCAGAACAAAGAGACCAGGTCGGGCCGGCAAAACACAAAACATGTCTAAGACAAAAGGCTTCAGTTCATCTCTACGGACCCCTTCAGTGGTTACCTCTCCGGCACTTAACTCAATTTCACACTTCAATTTCTGAGCCAGCCCATCTCAAAGCCTTTCTATTTATTATGTGCAGCTCAGAGCAGAGAGACCCAATTCAACCGGACAGTAAACGTTTCACAATAAAAGCGGTAGAACACACGCGGAGGAATCAGCTGTCTACATTAGCGGGGGATTGGGATAGTTTGTGTAACACATCAGTTGAGACTCATGTGTAATTAATCAGGTAACTCGGGTTATCTTAACTCTGTAAGGTCATCCTAAACACTTGGCTCAGCTTGAGTGATTAGGCCTGTCTATTCCAGTACCGGGGCCGTGCACAAATCGTTCCACTATGTCAGTGACACTCGTCTATGGGAAAAGGCATATTCTCTGCACAGGTTGAGCTTTACCGGTGGCTGTGCTATTCCTGTACTATGTGTGTTTCTGGTCTATTCCTGTACAATGTGTGTTTCTGGTCTATTCCTGTACTATGCGTGTTTCTGGTCTATTACTGTACTATGTGTGTTTCTGGTCTATTCCTGTACTATGCGTGTTTCTGGTCTATTCCTGTACTATGCGTGTATCTGGTCTATTCCTGTACTATGCGTGTATCTGGTCTATTCCTGTACTATGCGTATTTCTGGTCTATTCCTGTACTATGCGTGTATCTGGTCTATTCCTGTACTATGCGTATTTCTGGTCTATTCCTGTACTATGCGTGTATCTGGTCTATTCCTGTACTATGCGTATTTCTGGTCTATTCCTGTACTATGCGTGTATCTGGTCTATTCCTGTACTAGAGGCATGTCTGGTCTGAGTCATACCTTTGATGTATTGTCTCCGTTCTGCCAACGGTTTCTTTGCTGCTTCAACAGGGACACGTTGGTTGCTATGGTTCCTGAACAGGGCCAGGCGTACAGAGGGATCTGAGAGAAAGAAAACGTGAACACGTAAAAGAGTGACTGAACTCGCAGCGTCCAAAAGACCAAGAATCGCATTTTGAGTTGCGGAGATCCTCACAGCATAGAGACTACTGCCGTGCAGAGAGCCTGACCCTGTTTCCATCAGACATGTTGTCGTTGGCAAAACAAAAGCTGACCGAAATAAAATGAAATAAATGAACGCCACCCTGCGCCAGATGATGGTTCACACAGGCCCGGGTGGCAGGCAGGCAGGCAGGAGGGACACGCCCAGAGCCTGGGTCCTGTACAGTCATGCTGTAACCACCCAGATCAAAGAGCAGCCAGGGCCTGTCTGGTCTATATGAGCATGGCACGACCAGAACCACTGTTCTGGACCAGGGCCCGAGGGTGTGGTCGCACGGTAATGAAAACCCGACCCGGTAGAAGACGGCTGGTCGTCGGACGAAAAGAGAGACGCCGCGGCTCGTTTGGTTAATGGCCGTTTCCTGTAAGATCACTTAAGGGCTGGGAACGACGCCCCGGGGTCAGGCTCTGCTGTCTCTAACGTCTGTCTCTGACGTCAGTCTCTAACGTCCGCGTCTCTAACGTCCGTCTCTAACGTCCGTCTTTTACGTCAGTCTCTAACGTCTGTCTCTGACATCCGCGTCTCTAACGTCCGCGTCTTTAACGTCAGTCTCTCTAACGTCCGTCTCTAACGTCAGTCTCTAACGTCCGTCTCTAACGTCAGTCTCTAACGTCAGTCTCTAACGTCAGTCTCTCTAACGTCAGTCTCTCTAACGTCCGTCTCTCTAACGTCAGTCTCTAACGTCCGTCTCTAACGTCCGTCTCTAACGTCCGTCTCTAACGTCCGTCTCTAACGTCCGTCTCTAACGTCCGTCTCTAACGTCCGTCTCTAACGTCAGTCTCTCTAACGTCCGTCTCTAACGTCCGTCTCTAACGTCAGTCTCTCTAACGTCCGTCTCTAACGTATGAGGGGCCGTATAGGCCATAATTCAAACTCACCTCTCACATACACTACTGAAATGCTCTCACATACACTAATGAATGTTAAACCTCTCACATACACTACTGAAATGCTCTCACATACACTACTGAAACGCTCTCACATACACAACTGAAAATTAAACCTCTCACATACACTACTGAAATGCTCTCACATACACTACTGAAACGCTCTCACATACACAACTGAAAATTAAACCTCTCACATACACTACTGAAATGCTCTCACATACACTACTGAAACGCTCTCACATACACAACTGAAAATTAAACCTCTCACATACACTACTGAAATGCTCTCACATACACTACTGAAACGCTCTCACATACATTAGTGAAAATTAAACCTCTCACATACACTACTGAAATGCTCTCACATACACTACTGAAACGCTCTTACATACACTACTGAAACACTCTCACATACACTAGTGAAACGCTCTCGCATACACTAGTGAAACGCTCTCACATACACTACTGAAACACTCTCACGTACACTAGTGAAACACTCTCACATACACTAGTGGAAATTAAACCTCTCACATACACTACTGAAATGCTCTCGCATACACTAGTGAAACGCTCTCGCATACACTAGTGAAACACTCTCGCGTACACTAGTGAAACGCTCTCGCGTACACTAGTGAAATGCTCTCGCATACACTAGTGAAACGCTCTCGCATACACTAGTGAAACGCTCTTGCATACACTAGTGAAACGCTCTCACACAAACAAAAAAAACTCATACATTTACTACTGAAAACCTCTCAAATACACTATTGAAAACCTGTAAATCTAAGGGCAGTGTTTAGAAAAATTTAAATAATGGATAATAATGGATTATATGTACATATAGAATTAAATATATATATATATATTTGGATATATAATATACATATACTATTACTTACAATTGTAAAAGATGGGTGTGAACCTTTCATGTGATTTTAAACTAAATATTAACTTAACTTTGTTTTATAATTACGTTTTCTAAGCCCTTCTAAATCATAATGAATCATGTTTAATATCAAAATGATATATATGTATATATATATATATATATATATATATGTATATATACATATATAAATATAAATAATCAATAATATAAACCGTTAAAGCATTCATTGAATACTATACCAAAACATAAAATAAATACTGTCAAACTTGGTGTTTTGACTTTGCCTTGCTGCCAGACCAATCTCCAAATTTCAGTAGTGTATGTGAGAGGATCTCAGTAGTGTATGTGAAAGGATCTCAGTAGTGAATGTGAAAGGATCTCAGTAGTGAATGTGAGAGGATCTCAGTAGTGTATGAGAGAGGATCTCAGTAGTGTATGTGAGAGTGTATTTTCAGTGGTATGTGTGAGAGCGTTTCACTGTGTTACCGGAAGCCATTTCACTGTTACCGGATGCCATTTCGTTTCCGGCGAAATTAAGGAATTTCCGGAAAACGACCGCACTCTCACTCCGGTACAATAGGTGGCGCTACATGAGCTTTTCATTTGGTAGCGATCCGCCATTAAACCCAAAGAAGACGATTGCTCCAACGCAGCAAGCAAGGCTACTCGCGAACCAATCGACTTGTTAGATCAAGCTACATTATTATGAAATAGTATTTCGGCAACTCTGAATGCATTACAGAATATTGCTGCGTCTAAATCACTTAACCAAGTGTCAGCTTGACATGTTTAGTTTGTTTTTTATTCAATTTTGTCTACAAAGACAATGATTAACTATTACTGTCACAGTTAACAAATATCCTTCTTTTTTATGACAACAACAGAACTCAATTCAATAAATAAGGTGTACATAGAGATAATATTCGGCATGTTTCAGCTTGCTTATTGCCCTAATGGTTTTTATTATTATCAATTATATATCCTTATGAGTTAGATTTACTTCTTTATTCTAGAAGACAAAATAATTTTTAAAACAATAATAGTTTTATGTTTTTGTAAATGGTTTTGATATTTTCTATAATAAATAGTATTCCTTATGATTTAGAATGGCTTAGAAAACGTAATTGAAAAAACTAAGTTTAGTTAATATTTAGTTTAAAATTGCATCTTTATGTATTATTACATGTATATTATATATCTAAATACATATAAATATATATCTTTATATATATAATTACATGTACAGTGCTGTTCATAATTTCATCAAAAAGTTTATTTATTTCAGTAATTCCATTAAAAAAGTCAAACTTGTATAATATATACATTCATTCCACACAGACTGATATATTTCAATTGTTCATTCCTTTTAATTTTGTTGATTATAACTGACAACTAATGTAAACCCTAAAAACAGTATCTCAGAAAATTAGAATATTGTGAAAAGGTTCAATATTGAAGACACCTGGTGCCACACCCTATTCAGCTAATTAACTCAAAACACCTGCAAAGTCCTTTAAATGGTCTCTCAGTCTAGTTCTGTAGGCTACACAGGAAGACTGCTGACCTGACAGCTGTCCAAAAGACGAGCATTGACACCTAGCACAAGGTGGGCAAGGCACAAAAGGTATTTGCTAATAAGGCTGCTGTTCACAGAACTCTGTGTCCAAGCACATTCATAAAGATGCGAAGGGAAGGAAAAGATGTGGTATAAAAAGTGTACAGGCAATAGGGATAACCGCAGCCTGGAGAGGATTGTGAAACAAAACCCATTCAAAAATGTGGGGGAGATTCTCAAAGACTGGACTGCAGCTGGAGTCAGTGCTTCAAGAACCACCACGCACAGACATATGCAAGACATGGATTTCAGCTGTCACATTCCTTATATCAAGCCACTCTTGAACTGTGTTTTCTGAGGTCCAAGGTCAACGCAGCCGTCTAACAGGAAGTTTTAGAGCACTACATGCTTCCTGCTGCTGACCAACCTTATGCAGATGCAGATTTCATTTTGGACTTGGCACCTGCACACAGTGCCAAAGCTACCAGTACCTGGTTTAAGGACCATGGTATCCCTGTTCTTAATTGGCCAGCAAACTCGGCTGACCTTAACCCTATAGAAAATCTATGGGGTATTGTGAAGAGGAAGATGCGATACGCCAGACCCAACAATGCAGAAGAGCTGAAGGCCACTATCAGAGCAACCTGGGCTCTCATAACACCTGAGCAGTGCCACAGACTGATCGACTCCATGCCACGCCACATTGCTGCAGTAATTCAGGCAAAAGGAGCCCCAACTAAGTATTGAGTGCTGTACATGCTCATACTTTTCATTTTCATACTTTTCATTTGGCCAACATTTCTAAAACTTCTTTTTTTGTATTGGTCTTAAGTAATATTCAAATTTTCTAAATTTGAGATTTTCATTAGTTGTCAGTTTTAATCATCACAATTAAATGAAATAAATATTTGAAATATATTAGTCTGTATTTAATGAATGAATATAATATCCAAGTTTCACTTTTTGAATGGAATTACAGAAATAAATCAACTTTTTGATGATATTCTAATTATATGACCAGCACCTGTACATATACATATAATCCCTTATTATCCATTATTTGTATGTTTCTAAACGCAGCGCTTAGATTTACTGGTTTTCAATAGTGTATGTGAGAGGTTTTCAGTGGTGAATGTAAGAGGGTTTCATTAGTTTCTGTGAGAGCGTTTCAGTAGTGTATTTGAGAGCGTTTCGGTAGTGTATGTGAGAGAGCTTTTCACTAGTATATGTGAGAGCAGTTTAGTAGTGTATGTGAGAGCAGTTCAGTAGTGTATGTGAGAGAGCGTTTCACTAGTGTATGTGAGAGCAGTTCAGTAGTGTATGTGAGAGCAGTTCAGTAGTGTATGTGAGAGCAGTTCAGTAGTGTATGTGAGAGAGCGTTTCACTAGTGTATGTGAGAGCAGTTCAGTAGTGTATGTGAGAGCAGTTCAGTAGTGTATGTGAGAGCAGTTCAGTAGTGTATGTGAGAGCAGTTCAGTAGTGTATGTGAGAGAGCGTTTCACTAGTGTATGTGAGAGCAGTTCAGTAGTGTATGTGAGAGCAGTTCAGTAGTGTATGTGAGAGAGCGTTTCACTAGTGTATGTGAGAGCAGTTCAGTAGTGTATGTGAGAGCATTTCAGTAGTGTATGTGAGAGCATTTCAGTAGTGTATGTGAGAGGTTTAATTTTCAGTTGTGTATGTGAGAGCGTTTCAGTAGTGTATGTGAGAACATTTCAGTAGTGTATGTGAGAGGTTTAACATTCATTAGTGTATGTGAGAGCATTTCAGTAGTGTATGTGAGAGGTGAGTTTGAATTATGGCCTATACGGCCCCTCATACTAACGTCCGTCTCTAACGTCCGTCTCTAACGTCAGTCTCTCTAACGTCAGTCTCTAACGTCAGTCTCTAACGTCAATCTCTCTAACGTCAGTCTCTAACGTCCGTCTCTAACGTCCGTCTCTAACGTCCGTCTCTAACGTCCGTCTCTAACGTCCGTTATGGCTGATTAGCATACACAAACTGGTGAGAAAGCCTCGTTGCTTTTAGCGTGGCAATGAACTTTCTTAAAAGAAAAGAGATGGAAGACAAGAGAGAGAGAGAGAGAGAAGCAGACGTGGACGACCCTATGTTAAATCGGGACTGCTGACCCATTTGTTTTCTCTGCTGCTGTTTTTTGGACTTCATCTTCCGGGCTCTCTTAAGCATCAGGATGACAGTACTGGTGTCAGAGAATCCCCTGTGGGTGACAAACACACATCTATCACACACACACACACACGTGAACCAACACAGCTACAAAAACTATCACATTGACAGAGACATGCCACCTCTGACCTGTGAATGTACAGACGGGGAAGCAGGACCGAGCTCTTAAGTTATTAACAAGGTCTATTCGGGAAGTACTTTGAAATTCACTGATACAGCAGGCAAACTGATATTTACCATTCTTCCAGGATCTTCTCCGATCTCTCAGAGAGACCACTGAGCACTGAGCTGGAAGATTTAGTTCTGAAATGAATTTAAAAAACACTATCAGTCATGGATACGTATTGATATTGTCCGTTGTTTTTATAAATTGTGAACTTATCTTATTATGGCCGGGCCCAGTGTCAATCAAATGTTCAAATCATGCTACTGACGGTGGGTGGAAGGCAGTTTAGTGACAGGTGTCAATCAAATGTTCAAATCATGCTACTGACGGTGGGTGGAAGGCAGTTTAGTGACAGGTGTGATTTCTCATCGAAATCGCCGGGATATTTTCAAACTACACCCAGACTATAATAGCTTATTCTTGAATTATTGTGTCAATTCACCTTATAAATCTCAATTTACAATTTCTTCATGTCCAATTAAAACATGTGGCCTTTTGGTGTGAAGGAAGTAATGAATGATGTTCGTGCCATCATCTCAAATAAGCCGCAGTTGAGTGAGTGAAATAAAATGTCGTTGGCTAGCTTTTCGAAAAGCTCTGTAGCCAACTGCTGCTTCGTTCAAACTGGCACATTGAGGAGGGCAAACACATTGTCATATCGACACAATGACTGTGGAAATGTAGTGTTAATGAAGACGCGAGTGTCTGTTCTTTCTGCTTCAAGACCGGCAAACATCTGTGCCTGACATGACAGGCTTATTTACAGGAGAGGGACCTACAGTGTATAGAGCCACATTGACTGTATGTTCAAACCATCTAAGAAATCCCCACTGCCTAAGTCATGACACGTCTCTGTTGGCGTAATTTAACCAAGCAAGTTGATTAACAACCTGGACGGAGGAGGAGGAATTAGGTTTAGCTGTGTCTTTGCCCAGGGACAGAACATCCGAGCTTTCACCTTGTGTTTGGGGGATTAGAACCAGGAACGTTTGGACACTAGTCAGACGCTCTAACCACTAAGGCCACCTCGGCATCTGGAATTCTGGGAATATGGGGAGTCTCTGTTCCTACCCGCTGATGCTCTCGGGGGAACCTGTTTTCTCAGGGGGCTCCACTCCCTCCCCTCGGTCCCCATCCAACCAGGCCTGCTTGGGCTTCCACAGAACCAAATGTGGGCTGGTCTGCCGGGTGGCCTCTGGACACTGGAATATACAGACGACAGAGGGTAATCAATGTAGCATAATAAACAAGACACGCGTTCAGGGGTTCTTTGTGTTTTGTAATGCTAACAGGAGCTGTAGATTAGTTAAGAAAATTGCAGTCTGTTGGACATGAAATATGCTAGTTAACTGAATGTGCAGGAAAAACGTTTGAACACTAAAATATGATATCCAGAACTATGTAACTCTCTCCTTTTGTCCAAATAGAGAAGACAATAAGTTACGTTGGCTGGATACTGAAATCCAAAATATCCAGGAGACCCTTTAAGTCGAGTACATTAATGACAACCTCTACACCCCATCGGCGGTAAATTGTAATGAAAACAGACTTAACATGAAATAAAACAAAAAAAACATTTATCCGCTAGCCGGTGTTAGAATATTCCTTTTTGCCTGTCCTTGACGACAGCTGTAATGCATCAGCGAACCCAGAGTGGAACGGCTAGCTACCGAGGGGGTGAAGTCTCGCCTGCTACGCTCGGGCCAAAGTAAAGAAGCCGCCAGAGGAAATGACGGGAAATACAAAGACCTGGGGCCGAGTGAAAAACGACATCAGCTGCTCTTGCTGAGGAAGTCTGAGGCCTCCTAAAAGTAATTGTGTTTTTCACTGTGATACATTTGAGGATTAATCAGTGAGGGTCGCGCTGGATCCTGGAGGATTATGGGTAACTTCCCACCCACAGGTCAGTTTAGGACCTAACCTAGATCCTAAACTGACCTGAAGGTCCTCATCACAATGCAGTGTACGACTGAGGAAATAGGGTGCCGTGTGGGAACCGAACTAGCAGAAGGGGGGCGGTTCTGTGTGCTACCTTTGGGTTCTGCTGCGGTTCTGGTAGCGGAGGACGATGGAGAAGAGTTTCAGGAGGTGAGTTGTCGAGCAGATGAACGGTCATCCAGTCTTCCTCCAGGGCCTTCTGTTTACAACCCAGAGGGGACGACCATCGGGGTTTAGTGTGAAACACGGACAAAACAGGCAGTATGACTTGGCAGCCAGCACTGGTGTACTGCAGACAGCTTTATGAAAGACAGGCTTTGAAAGTATCATCATCTAAGATAACCCAGTAGTTTGTCTACCGATGTGTCGTATAGAACGTGAGGAACGGTTCTGATTGACAGGGACCAGACCAGATGGTCCAGGAAGACTCAGAAGACAGTGCCTACCGCTTACCTCATCAAAGACAAATTCCTCCACATCCACCTCGTCAAAGACCTCGTCTAGATCCCCAGGGTGGAGACTCCGAGCCTGGGTGAGAGCAGCAGCCAGCCTCCTTCTCAACGCAAAACCCCTCCAAAACGCCTGGAGGAACGACGGCAGCGACAGAGGAGCAGTGAATCACGGTCAAAACCAAATATCGTGCGCTATCCCATTAGGAAGATAAAACACGTTAACCCCTGTTTAATTGCTACATGGTCTGCTGCTTGAACTCTGCGTGACTTGGGCACCAGGAGACAAATGGAACGCCAGCGACGGTTGGAAATCCTCAGAACTCCCAAAGGAAGGACTCCACAAAGTGAGCCGTACTGGAATCTGGAATCCTCAGCGCTCCCACTACTGCTACGTTGGAATCTGATTAATCATTATATCCCCCAACCCCCCTAACGCTCCTAAAGGACCTGTCATGCTCATCAAGTACAAAGAGAGAGAGAGAAGCCAGAGAATGATGGGAGAGGAGAAAAGAGGAAGAGAGACGTGAGAGGAGACAAGAGGAAGAGAGAGACCGGAGAGGAGAAAAGAAGGTGAGAGAGACAGGAGAGGAGAAAAGAAGGAGAGAGAGACCGGAGAGGAGAAAAGAAGGTGAGAGAGACCGGAGAGGAGAAAAGAAGGTGAGAGAGACAGGAGAGGAGAAAAGAAGGTGAGAGAGACAGGAGAGGAGAAAAGAAGGAGAGAGAGACCGGAGAGGAGAAAAGAGGGAGAGAGACCGGAGAGGAGAAAAGAAGGTGAGAGAGACAGGAGAGGAGAAAAGAAGGAGAGAGAGACCGGAGAGGAGAAAAGAAGGAGAGAGAGACCGGAGAGGAGAAAAGAAGGAGAGAGAGACCGGAGAGGAGAAAAGAAGGAGAGAGAGACCGGAGAGGAGAAAAGAAGGTGAGAGAGACAGGAGAGGAGAAAAGAGGGAGAGAGACCGGAGAGGAGAAAAGAAGGTGAGAGAGACAGGAGAGGAGAAAAGAAGGTGAGAGAGACAGGAGAGGAGAAAAGAAGGAGAGAGAGACCGAAGAGGAGAAAAGAGGGAGAGAGACCGGAGAGGAGAAAAGAAGGTGAGAGAGACAGGAGAGGAGAAAAGAAGGTGAGAGAGACAGGAGAGGAGAAAAGAGGGAGGGAGAGATGGGAGGAGAAAAGAGGAGATCAAGTAGCATGCAAATTAATTAATTTACAGTTATAACATAAATATTAACATAAGCATTACATTTGATTACCAATAAAGTATATAGAGAATTAAATTCTCTCAGAAAAAAATGCGGCTGAACCTCTGACAAGTGACTTCCAAAAAAACAGACTGCTTAAAAATATAGATTTGTAAGCTTGATGAAAGCAAGACAATAACTTGAAGACCACCAAAAGACCTACAGGAAGTGACTCGTAGCCCAGTTTCCTGAGACCATGGTTTACCTGAATGGTGGTCGCAGCGAAACTGGGCTCCAGACAGCTCATTCTTGACCCAGTAGGGCTGAGCCCAGTGTTGATTCTTCCTCTCTCTTCTGTTCCGCAGGTCTTCCCTGGTGGGAGTCCAGTACGGCTGCACAGAGAAGACATGTGTGAGTTCCATATGATGTCACAGCCTCAATTTATCAGACAACGTGTGAGAATTACAATCTATTTCAGGCTTATCAAGTACAAAAAGAGAGAGGCGAGAGAGGGAGAAAAACAGGAGAGGAGAAAAGAGGAGAGAGAGACAGGAGATGGGGAAACGAGAGAGAGAGAGAGAGAGAGAGAGAGAGAGATGGAAGAGGAAAAAGGGGGAGAGAAAAATGGGAGGAGAAAAAGGGGGAGAAAAGGGGAGATACTGAAATGTACATATGTATCTCTCCAAACATCTGACTAGCAGAGATGCCAGAGAACTAACACGGCATGTACAAAATTAGCTCTCATCAAGGATAGGTAAAAACCATGACTGGGAAAAGCCTGGGTGTGTGACAGAATAGTGTTTAACATCAATCAACTGGAGGAAAATCTAATGATGACAAATGGCATCAATTAATGATGGTGATAAATGTAAACAAATCTGAGGAAGAAATATGAAATATGAATTTACTCTTTAAGGTTGCTGTGAGGACAGGAAACGACGGCCGACGTTTTTTCTTCATTCTGAGGGATGGCAGAGGTGTTCAGACTGCTAGTACTGCTAGTGATAGGTGACTTCTGATCTGGGTTAGAGTTGGTGGTAACAGCCTTCGTACTGCTGTAGGACCCGGGTGATGGAAACCGAACCGGCTCCTCACAAGTTCTGTCCTCAGTGATGTCATTGGCCGGGGCGCATCGGGCGAGACGAACTACACACAGCCGCTCACTAGAGGCTCCACAGGACCTCCTCTTAGGTTGCACCCTGTCTGTGACACCCACAACCCCCTCAAGCCTCTCCACATCCTTCTGGTTGGCCTCTGGGACAGGGACGGCCGTCGCCATGACACCCACAACCCTGTCACGCCTCTTCACATCCTCCTGGTTGGCCTCTGGGACAGGGACGGCCGTTGCCATGACACCCCTGGGACTTTCATGGCGTAGGACAGAGACGCTGGTGTCTCCGTATTCGTGAGCGTATCTGTGTTCCTCAGCCAGCTGCAGATGTTCACGGTGGAGCTGGAGAGTTAACCTCAGAGAATCCAGAGGAGAGAGAGCAGCTCTGTAAAGACACACACACACACACACACACACACACAGCGCCCTTTTTAATTATCAACCCACCTTGGGCAAAAAGAAGATAAGGAAACTGTGCTAAAGCTGATGTGTCAGCTGGATGTTACAGTAGAGCTACAGAATAAATAGAACCCTTCATTCAGGTAAAAGTGTCACGAATAAACACAGATTCATTAAATAAATCAGACAGCATTATAGCCACTCCTGCATGGAGTATTGGTGCACTCTTCCCTGGCTAACAACAGAGTCTTCCTCTATATCTGATGAGGTAGGAGAACAGCAGCGGAGCACAGTGTACCAAAACACAGGGTTAATATAGGATCACATCCAGCATCGCCACTGAAAACACACTGGGCCTTCGGCCTGGAAGCAGCTAACCTCCACGGAGGGTGTGAGGAGGTCAGTCCTGTAATCCCATATAATGTCTCTTTCATCGATGGGATTAAGTTGGTACAAAGCCACCTAAATGGAAACTTAATGAGTCTATTAGCAACGCCCGGTTCCGCTTCCCCTTTCCGACCTATCGGAGGGCCTGGGGGCTGCTCAGTACCAGCAACTACACAGCCCACTGACCCACACCGGGCCTGGGGTCCAATAGCCAGCCCCAGTGACCCACACCGGGCCTGGGTCTGGGGCCAATGGCTTGGGGCTTGGATATTACAGATCTGTGATCCAGCCTGGCGTTCACAATGTCCCTGCTATTCAACTAGATAGAAGGGAAACCAGAACAGGAGGACCACCAAAAGCAAGTGACCCCTCAGTCTGACCCCTGTCATACCTGCTAGTTCACTGCAGGGTCGAGGGGAGAGTGAGGCCTAATGCTTATCGCAAGGGGGGTAGGTATAGAGAATGTAAAAGTACCATGTAAGGTTGGACAAATAGTAGGTTAACTAAATTAACTCTGTTATTAAACAATTAATTTCATATTGTCTTGGCAGAGTGGAACAGGACGTGTAGAGTACAGTTACATGAGGGTTGACAGCTGCTGTGTGCCAAGGTAAACACGTACTGACCCCAGGCAAGAACTACCTCAGTCCAGGCACATGAACTAACCAAAATATGAGTGGAAATAAAAAAAAAAGAACGTTTTGACCGGGTTTAACTATGTAAAGTGAAGTCGGAAATGTAAACGGTATTTGTGTTAGTAAACGTGCAGGACGTGAGAACATGTCAGGTGAAAAAACTCTGGTCTCCAGGAAATACCTCTGGTCTCCAGGAAATACCTCTGGTCTCCAGGAAATACCTCTGGTCTCCAGGAAATACCTCTGGTCTCCAGGAAATACCACTGGTCTCCAGGAAATACCACTGGTCTCCAGGAAATACCACTGGTCTCCAGGAAATACCTCGGGTCTCCAGGAAATACCTCTGGTCTCCAGGAAATACTTCTGGTCTCCAGGAAATAACTCTGGTCTCCAGGAAATACCTCTGGTCTCCAGGAAATACCACTGGTCTCCAGGAAATACCTCTGGTCTCCAGGAAATACCTTTGGTCTCCAGGAAATACCACTGGTCTCCAGGAAATACCTCTGGTATCCAGGAAATACCTCTGGTCTCCAGGAAATACCTCTGGTCTCCAGGAAATACCTCTGGTCTCCAGGAAATACCTCTGGTCTCCAGCCTGGGAGGTCCTGTCTGGCCCTGCCCCCAGACCTGGTCCTGTCTGGCCCTGCCCCCTGACCTGGTCCTGTCTGGCCCTGCCCCCAGACCTGGTCCTGTCTGGCCCTGCCCCCAGACCTGGTCCTGTCTGGCCCTGCCCCCAGACCTGGTCTTGTCTGGCCCTGCCCCCAGACCTGGTCCTGTCTGACCCTGGGTGGAGACGCCAGCAAGAGGTTAACTGGCTGCAATAGTGCCTTCCCTGCCCTCAGAAAAGCTCATTGTTCACTGCAGGGGAACGGGGAGGAGTGACACCCCCCAAGCAATGGGTGTTCTTGGTTTGACCCATTCTAGTAGACACCACTGTGTTTCATCCTCAGTGTGACATCAATAGGGTGAGGTCAATGAGAGAGGCTAAAGGGTTCACACTGGGGACTGGTGGCACAGCATGTCTGGGTGAAGGACTTCAGAAATACCCAGAATATCAGAAAACATCTTTACAATGTCCCCAGTCTGACAAACGGATTGAACCCAGGACATCATACAGACAAATCATACACTCTACCCTTTATAAAACTATGAATAAAACTATGCTCAGGTGTCCATCAGAACATTTGAAAAGAATCAAAGGTACCAAAGGTGTACCAAGCTGCCACTGACCGGAGCTGCTTGGTGTGTCTGTGCTGTAGGGTCTGTAACTGCAGAATCTGTGCTTGACAGAAGGACAGGAAGCTGTCCTGAGGCAGATGAAACCGGGCCCCGACTGGACCAGGAGGAAGTGCTTGTGGCTGGCAGTCTATGTTCTGTAAACTCGGCACAGCCTCCTGCAAACTGGACCTGCAGATGGATTTGCCTTTATTCAAATTTAGAAATCCACACAGACCTCTACGGTCTCTTAAACAGCTGAGCCATGCATTATAAGAAAAATACATAGAAAATGGTGATACATACATACAATTTACCATAAAAGAAAAACATTATCAGGCATGTAAAATGTATTTTAGGCACTAGAGGTATATCTTACGGTCACCTGAATCTCGTTCCATAAGTGTGAGACAACATATTTATAAGCAGATATGGCCCAGTTCTGAATAGGCCGATGATATCTCCATTTTGAACCAGTCTTCTGAGAGCATTTGCTAACTGCACTTCAGCTCATTTTTGTGGTTGCAGAGTTTTTGCATGAGAGCCTTTTACAAAAACACAACCAACGCCAAACCCTTAGAGGTCATGGAGACCCAGCCAATTGAAATATATAAAAGAAAAAGATGTATACAGAGGTTTGTGCCTGTGTTAAAACCCAAGACATTTGTGAATGAGATGCATTAATGATAGTCTGTATCCAGAGGTTTCTGGACAAAAGCTGAGGTAAGCATTTATAACACATCGCCATTATCAAGCAGGGAAATAAAGTCGCTAGCACAAAATATTGAGCTTTAGCATCCAGCATTTTGTCTTGTACTTAATCGGGTGCCAAGTGATTGTTATGTACATTTTTATTTAACCTTCATTTAGCCGATTGAGAACAAATTCTCATTTGCAACGGCGAGGGAAGCAAAAACGTGCAAGACAACATACTAATTTACAGAGGGAAAAGTTACGACATAGCATAGCAAGGCACCCCATAGCATAACACCCCATAGCATAGCATAACACCAGATAGCATAGCACCCCATACTAGCATAGCATAACACCCCCTTAGCATAGCATAACACCCCATAGCATAGCACCCCATAGCATAGCACCCCATAGCATAGCATAACACCCCATAGCATAGCATAGCATAACACCCCATAGCATAGCATAGCATAGCACCCGATAGCATAGCAAGTAGAACCCACTGCTAAGACCCAGGTCAAAATGATGGTGTAAATGTCTTTTGGACCAACTAAATAATTAGAGAGAATAAAATAAGAGCTCTTTGGTAATTAACTTTAGACCAGCGTACATTGACAAATAATTTGGGTATTTAATCAATTAGCACCATATCCCACATACTCTGACCACATATTAAAATAATGATACAGTGATACAGTAGATTGTGAAGATTTGAATCTGAATTTGAATATTTACAACATTGCTGGAATGTTCAAATCTTTTTTAAATTCTTATAATTCAGTCGATTTAGTTTAATATAATAAGAAACTATTTAAAAGTGTTTACTGTTTTTTTGGCCACAAATAATTAATAACAGTAAAATGAAAAAGTAGACAATTTGATTAACCCCAAATGCAGCAAAACACAGACCACCAGATACCAGTTGTTTGGTTTTTTTCATACGCATTCTCTACCACAATAGAGACTTCTTTATACCAATAAGAATAAAATCCCAAAACATGTTTGACATTTCAGGCCCAGCAGAGTCAAAGCCATTTCCCTTCATGTGAAATGACAAGTTTGGTTAGAGTTAGATTTTCTCAGTGAACGCAGAATAATGTGATGACATGTAGAGTTGCAGATCAAAGACTCAGGGCCTCTGGCCCTGGCAACAGTTGCCTGGACAGCAGCCAAGACATGTTTTTGTTTTTGTTGTCATTTTGATATTTATTTTTTATCCTCAGGGTTGAACAGTGAATGAGTCCCAAAGCTCACCCTATGCACACACAACTTTTGTCAGGAGTCCTATAGGGTTATTGTCTCCTTAGAGGGGAGGCCTTGTTTAAAGGCAATAGCATGCCATTGGGACGACAGACTTAAATGGAAGCATCTGATGGTAGCAAAGCTGTGTTGGTAGAGGGACGGCTGGATGGCCTGTGTTACTGTGTTGGTAGAAGGACGGGTGGATGGCCTGTGTTACTGTGTTGGTAGAGGAACGGCTGGAAGGCCTGTGTTACTGTGTTGGTAGAAGGACGGGTGGATGGCCTGTGTTACTGTGTTGGTAGAGGAACGGCTGGATGGCCTGTGTTACTGCGTTGGTGGAGGGACGGCTGGATGGTCTGTGTTACTGTGTTGGTAAAGGGACGGCTGGATGGCCTGTGTTACTGTGTTGGTGGAGGGACGGCTGGATGGCCTGTGTCACTGTGTTGGTAGAGGGACGGCTGGATGGCCTGTGTCACTGTGTTGGTAGAGGGACGGCAGGATGGCCTGTGTTACTGTGTTGGTAGAGGGACGGCTGGATGGCCTGTGTTACTGTGTTGGTAGAGGGACGGCAGGATGGCCTGTGTTACTGTGTTGGTAGGGGGACAGGTGGATGGCCAGTGTTACTGTGTTGGTAGAGGGACGGCAGGGTGGCCTGTGTTACTGTGTTGGTAGAGGGACGGCTGGATGGCCTGTGTTACTGTGTTGGTAGAGGGGCGGCAGGGTGGCCTGTGTTACTGTGTTGGTAGAGGAACGGCTGGATGGCCTGTTTTACTGTTGGTAGAGGGACGGCTGGATGGCCTGTGTTACTGTGTTAGTAGAGGGGCGGCAGGGTGGCCTGTGTTACTGTGTTGGTAGAGGAACGGCTGGATGGCCTGTTTTACTGTTGGTAAAGGGACGGCTGGATGGCCTGTTTTACTGTTGGTAGAGGGACGGCTGGATGGCCTGTGTTACTGTGTTAGTAGAGGGGCGGCAGGGTGGCCTGTGTTACTGTGTTGGTAGAGGAGCGGCAGGGTGGCCTGTGTTACTGTGTTGGTAGAGGGGCGGCAGGGTGGCCTGTGTTACTGTGTTGGTAGAGGGGCGGCAGGGTGGCCTGTGTTACTGTGTTGGTAGAGGGGCGGCAGGGTGGCCTGTGTTACTGTGTTGGTAGTGGGTATTACTCCGGGTCCCTGTGTGAGAGAGGTAACAGAAGCCTGAGGCTAAGGATGTAAAAGCCCAGGAATTCCAAAAATCTGCCAGCAAAGAAATTGCTCTAAAGGGGCCAAATTTGGTTGTATGTCAAGAAAAGAATGCAGAAAGAATCGCTTAGAGAGCATTACAGTATGTTTCCAAATGCAGTGGACGGAAAAATAATATGCTAAGAGAGTATTACAGCATGTATCCAAATGCAGTTCTCATCTGAATGATACTGCTTTGATCCTTAAATATGGACAATTGTTTTTTACGTAAAATTGTGTTGCAAAAAATACAATATAAAAAAATGATTGTGGAGGTGAACAGAACCCCCTGAACCGGCGCTGACAACAGCCAGGGGGCGTGGCCCAAGTCAGCAGGCTGATCAGTGTATTGTCACAGTAATGGGCTTTTGACGAGCCCGGCCGCACTCCCCTCACACAAACATGGATTATATTCCAGCCCCATAGGCTTGCTGTCGGACCAGACGGACCCGCTCGTAACGAAGCAAAAACCATAACGAGCCTTTGATCTCCACAGGCTGATTGAGGTGGACGGCATGGTAATGAAAAACACGATGTCGCCCACAAATGACACCGCTTAGCGTTCTTCAGGGGGAACAAAAAAGCCCTGCTCTGTATTTAAGTGCCACTGGGTCCTCGACTCGTACCAGAGACCGGAACAGTGTTCATACAGCTCCCCTGGTGCTGGGAAATGTCAGAATGTTCGTGTTATGCGTTTCACTCTGTTCGCACTGTTCGTGTACGTTTTAAAATGTGTGTCTAAACGCTGCAGCTAGGGGTCTGAACAAATGTATTGTTCGTGTAAACAGACTGAGTCAGAACTCACCCCAACCAGGCTCTATATATTTCATTTAGTGAAGACTTCCCTAAAAATAAAGTCTTAAAGAGGCTTTCTCCGTCTCCTATATCAGTACCCCGGAAAGGGTCGTCCTTAAAAATCTCCTAAAGGTGTTTTAGCTTAGCCGCGTGTTATCGCTGTACAGGGATGAAAGAGCCAGGATGAGATTGGGGAATTACAGAGGGATAATTCCACCATTGGCATTGAGGGTTAGATATAGTTCATTGGGAATATTTAGACGCCACGGAGGCCCAGTAACGGAGAGGCCCCAGATGAAAGCAACCCAAAGGTCTGTGGGTGTCGATCGAGGTATCATTATGATGTTGTCTACAGTACTAGTTGATTTAAAAGGGAAACGAACGTGAGTAACAGGTGTTATAATACCGGTTGATAGTACAGGTTGTGTTCATGCACAGCGGCATGTTTTATTACACAACATGTTCAGGGAATAGACTGTAGGCTCATGGGATTATGTAAATCATTTATTATACACTAGTCATCATCTCGATATTGTACGATGACGAGACAGACCGTAACTTTTTATATTAGCCATGTTACGCTAATTATAGCATGTAAATACAAAGTGAGGCCTAGTCTTCTACTAATATAAAGCAGGAGCTCAATCTTTTGCAAATGTTTTCAAATCCACTACTTCTAACTAAACACGAGTGAATGAGCAAATTGACACTGAAAACGTAATTGACTTTCACTTTGAACCAATATGTGAGAAATGACAGCCACATATTGCTACAGAACGTGCGTGGCACGTGCGTGGCTGACATTAGTGGACACAGAGTAACTGAGAACTCTCCAGTAGCACTTGAAAACCCAGTTAACACGCGGAGAACAGGGGAGGTCTGTATAACTGTAATGCTGTGTGTATGAGAACATGTTCCTGTACTGGTGAGCAGGTGTCTGGGAAACCAGAAGTACTCACACCATCCCCTTCTATAACTGATTTATTGGGCTTGTGTTACCTCCAGCTGGGCTCTTGCTGAAGGGGATTCCCAGTGAGGAGGACTTCTCTGAGTACTGGACATCCTGCCAGACTGTCACACAGGTTCTGCAGCTCTATCAAACACACAGACAGAGCAGAGTCCTACAGTCCTGGCTTGGTTTTCACTGGCAATATCTCACCGTGGCTGATGTCTAACGTTGTGATAGAAACGGTAGCTTTATCTACTGTCAGGATATCCTGGGATTAACCAGATGGAGGTGAATTTCCCAGATATGTGTCATTATGGAGTCCATAGACAAATGAGTTACCATAAATGGACATTTAAAAGCAGAATTACATGGAAATGCAATGCCAATCACAAAATATGTTTAGGACATGCAAAAACATATACATAATAATATTTTTCAAGACTTCCAGGGCAATGCGCTAGACACATTTGTTAGTTATATTTTTCCTTAATATTTTCTTGTGCAACCTGGAATGGAACCTGGAGCATATACATTTTCAATTCCTAAAAAAAGGTTTGTGTAAAACCCCGTCCTCACCTGAAAGGCAGTTGTCTCTGATATCGAGCTTCTCCAGTGACACCAAATCTGACAGCGATGGCATTTGGGATATACTGTAAAAAATACTGAATATTTAGCAGTATTACCTTGTATTTTAACGGACATCCACCAGACCACTTAAAGTAGAAACCCACCCAAAACCAGACATTCCTATAATATGCTGTACATTGTTATATATAATGACAATATATGTTGTGAAGTCCGTTTGCATTTCTTAGTTAGATTAAGCTACAAACAACATGTAACATGAAGAAATCCACGGACACTATAGAACCTACTGCAATTCTCGTCAGAAAATAAATGTCCACAACAATTTAAGTAAAAAAAAAAAAGCACCAGGTCCTTCAACTTGGTAAATATTGTGTTAGCTCTAATCTTTATTCGTCAGAAATATGTGGAAATGATAAGTCAGCAAACCTTGCTGGGTTGCCCGATACAGCTAGAACTTCCAGCTTAACAACCACTCATATTTCATGACTCTGTGATTTTAGGGGTGAATCAGAGATTTTTGTATAGAAACTGAGCATATTGTAAACAAATGGCCTGCCATCTGATGTTACCTGTTCTGGGCCAGACAGAGGTGATGCATTATGGGAAGCCAGCAGACAGCGAGCTCCTCTACAGATGAGATGTTGTTGTCCTGGAGATGGAGCTCCTTCAGGAGAACCTGGTTCTTCAGACTGGGTGGCTGCGAGGAGAAAAGTATGAAAGGGGGAGGGGTAAGCGGAGGTAGGACAGGAGGAGAGAAGTGAGAAGGGAGGGGTAAGAGGAGGTAGGACAGAAGTGAGAAAGGGGGGGATAAGGAACAGATTGACAGTGAGTTGACCAATCCATACTTTGTATTTGAACTTGTCACTGACAGCCACAGCTGGCGCCCAACCACACGAGTGCCTCCAATCCATCACTGTTGGCTGTTTTAGCCCTGCTGTGGGTTTCACCCTAACAGAGTGTGAGTGAGTCAGGATGGACTGGCTGGTGAGACCATCCAACAGGGCCATTCTCCACACATACATAGATGCAGGTGTTGTGTTTGTGAAACGTTATTATACACGCCGGTTAGTATGAGGTATTACTGTACTGTAATAGACCTACACCACAGGGTCATAACTGCTACTGGTGGTGAGGACATTTCACCTCAGTGAGATTGTTTCCCGTCAGGTCCAGAACGTTGAGCAGAGCACAGTTCTGCAGGCCCTCTACACTGGACAGGTGGTTGTGTGACAGGTCCAGATGGAGCAGTGTGTAAACTTCTGTCAGTCCTTTACTGCTGATCAGCTGGTTGTGGTCCAGCAATAACTTCTGCAGCCTCGTCAATTGCTCCAGACCACCTTCAGAGCAGGAGAAAAATACGGTGGAGAAGAAGCGTGTGTTTTCATTGCATACCCAAGTCGCATAAGAACAGGATGAGATTGAATAAAAGATTCATATTTTTTGCGAATATCGTATTTCGGTGAGAGCCCAAACGGCAATAAAAAAACATTAAAGGTCTTTTCAGGCAAGTAATATCTATTCATGACTTGAGGCCTGACTCCTGATCTGTTTTTCATAGTAACTCAGTCTCATTTCATAACATAAAGAGTAGCAGAGGTGGCAAAAGTGAGAATCGTGGGTTTCAAAAGCAGAGATACACTGCCCTCTAGTGGACGACAGTGGTTACTACTTGAACCCTGATGTACCCTTACACTGTCTAGTAAAGATGTCAGACCTGAACAATTCAAAATGTGTTATTTTCAATTTCAACCGATTCTGACATTGTCCCTGTTGGGCTCACCAATACGGGTGATGGAGTTATAGGAGAATTCCAGAACATCCAGGTTCACAGCACCAGCCACACCACGGACAGACGCCAGACGGTTCCGACCCAGCCGAAGAACCCGGAGATTTACTAGGTTCTCGCAGTTTACAAACGTGATTGAGTTGTCCTAGGGATTAAAAAGTCAAAGGCTTTTAAATTTGACATTCTCTTTATTTATGAATTTTTCCATGAGGTTTGATATTCATTATATATTCCTGGTGACAGAAATCACAAAACCAAAGGTGTATGGACATCAGTTCCCTTTTTACCCTTTTTACCTCTTGTAAAATATACAATGTACTGCATGCATCAGTCTACCGATACATTGATTTTGTCATTCAGAGTCATAACATCACAGGTGTCAAACGGTTCCATGGAGGGCCGAGTGACTACAGGTTTTTGCTCTCACCTTGTACTTGATTAATAAATTAGGTCACTAATTGGTTAGGTTTTACCTTCACCTGGTTGTGTAAGTCTGAATTTGATTGATGAATTTATAGGAAAAAAACAAAACCCTGCATACACTAGGGCCCCCGTGGAATCGGTTTGACACCCCTGCATTACATTATAGTCCAGTTACCCAGCATGCCGATGGTGGCCTATTTACCTGTACGTCGATGTAGCTGAGCTCTGTGCAGTGACTGAGTCCGTCTAGCGCCGTGAGCCCACAGCGTCTCATGGTGAGGGACTGTAGTCTGGGGCACTGGGACAGAGTAGAGAGGCTGCAGCCTGGGAGATCCTCCAAAACAAGTGTGCTTATCTGCATTGGAAATTACATTGTTTTACATTTCTTATTTTAATGAAAAACGTTATCTTAATCTGATGTGTCTGTATCGTCTAGTTGGTCCCAAACAGCGTGATTAAATAAGGATCATTGCATTTTAGGTCATACTGGTTACCTCCTGAAGAGAACTCCATGTCCCAGACTGAAGCAGTGTGTCTGGGCAGAGAGGGGGTAAAGCTCTGCCCTCATTGGTCCTCCTCAACCCCCTCCTCCCCGTGGCCCTGCCCCCATGTTGGTTCTGCTTCCTCTTGTTGAGCAGGGAGAGTTTGGACCAAGGTGTGCACTCCCTCATCCAAGCCAGTCTCCTCAGCTCTGTCTGCTGTGGTAGAGAGCCTCCTATTGGCCCAACATCAGCCTCAGAGGCGGAGTCAGTGGGGCCAAAGGGGTCAGTGGAGACAGTGGGGACTATGGGGTCAGCAGAGACTATGGGGTCAGTGGCGACAGTGGGAACAGTGGGAACAGTGGAGACAGTGGGAACAGTGGGAACAGTGGGAACAGTGGAGACAGTGGGAACAGTGGAGACAGTGGGAACAGTGGGAACAGTGGAGACAGTGGAGACAGTGGGAACAGTGGAGACAGTGGAGACAGTGGGAACAGTGGAGACAGTGGGAACAGTGGAGACAGTGGGAACAGTGGGAACAGTGGAGACAGTGGAGACAGTGGGAACAGTGGAGACAGTGGGAACAGTGGAGACAGTGGGAACAGTGGAGACAGTGGGAACAGTGGAGACAGTGGAGACAGTGGGAACAGTGGGAACAGTGGAGACAGTGGGAACAGTGGGAACAGTGGAGACAGTGGGAACAGTGGAGACAGTGGGAACAGTGGAGACAGTGGGAACAGTGGAGACAGTGGGAACAGTGGGAACAGTGGGAACAGTGGAGACAGTGGGAACAGTGGAGACAGTGGAGACAGTGGGAACAGTGGGAACAGTGGAGACAGTGGGAACAGTGGGGACAGTGGAGTCAGTGGGAACAGTGGGAACAGTGGGAACAGTGGGAACAGTGGGAACAGTGGAGACAGTGGAGACAGTGGGAACAGTGGAGACAGTGGGAACAGTGGAGACAGTGGGAACAGTGGAGACAGTGGAGACAGTGGGAACAGTGGAGACAGTGGGAACAGTGGAGACAGTGGGAACAGTGGGAACAGTGGAGACAGTGGAGACAGTGGGAACAGTGGGAACAGTGGAGACAGTGGGAACAGTGGAGACAGTGGGAACAGTGGAGACAGTGGAGACAGTGGGAACAGTGGAGACAGTGGGAACAGTGGAGGGACATTCAGTGTTGGCAGATTTCTTCTGCCTGACTTTTTGCTCACTTAGCATTTGGCACTCAGACTTTACTCTTCTAGTCTCCAGCTTTTGCAGATTCTGTCGTTTCTTCCTGTCTGACTCCATTCCTGTCTCTTTCTCTCCGTTTGATTTTCTTTCATTTCCCTTTTCTTTTTTCTGTACCTCCCCGCTTATGTGCTGTTCACACTTTCTCGTCTCCTGTTTCTGCAGATCTTCCACCTCTCCTTTCTTTCTCTCCTCCATTTGTCCTCTCAGTTCCTCCTTTCTCTCCACCTCCCTTTTTCTTCTCTCTTCCTCCTTTCTCTCCACCTCCCTTTTTCTTCTCTCTTCCTCCTTTCTCTCCAACTCCCATTTTCTCCTCTCTTCATCCTTTCTCTCCACCTCCCTTTTTCTTCTCTCTTCCTCCTTTCTCTCCACCTCCCTTTTTCTTCTCTCTTCCTCCTTTCTCTCCTCATCCATTTTTCTTCTCTCTTCCTCCTTTCTCTCCACCTCCCTTTTTCTTTTCTCTTCTTCCTTTTTCTCCTCATCCCTTTTTCTTCTCTCTTCATCCCTTCTCTTTTCCTCATCATCTCTCTTTCTCCTCTCTTCTTCCTGTCTTTCCATATCAACACGAACTCGCTCCTCCTCCTTTGTTCTCTCATACTCTGCCCTCCTGATCTTCAGCTCCTGCTTTTCCATCGCTCTCCTCTTCTCTTCTTCCTCCTGCTTCAGCCGTTTTTCCTGCTGTTTCATCCGACACCCCTCCTCACTCTCCTTTTTCCTCCTCCTCTCCTCCTCACTTCTCCTCTGCTCCTCTCTTCTGTGATCGAGCTCAGTCCTAGTCCACCGGCGTACCAGAAGACCTCTGAGGGCAGCTTGGATTGTGGTGGCGGCCTGGCAGTGAGCCTGGTGCGTCTTCAGGAGCTCCTTCTCCTTCGCTTTCTCCAAAGCCCCCCTCTCCTCCTCTATCTGTCTCTGGAGGCAGCTTATCAACTCCTGGTTAATATGAGAAAATGGAGGGCGGTAGATACACCAATAAATATCGAAAGAGCAGCCCAAGTTTGTTTATCTGCTTGATGTTTCACCAGAAAATATATAATTTAATTGAGCTAAATATTTCAATGCAAACAAATACAAACCTGTTGTTTGAGGAACTCTTGTTTCAGCTTCAGTTCTGTTTCGATTCCTCCATTCTTCGCCACTCCTGTAGGGTAATGCTACAGGCAAACGATGACATGTTCAGTTAGTCAGTCTCATGTCCGATATCACACAGATTTAGAAAATGAAAAAGCAGATAAAATGAGCAATCTTCTCACCATACTGAGCTCTTCCATCCTCCCCAGCTCCTCTTCAAAAACCTTCTGCCTGCGTTTCCTCTGAAGCTCCATTTCTCCCTGCTCGTTCTGATCCTTTTCAGAATCGTCATCTTGCAGAATCATCCTCTCTACCTCTTTAAACTTGCACTCCAAAGCGTCCAGTTCCAAACTAAGTTGCTTTTCATACTCCACATAAGAATCACCTTCAACAAGAGAACGCCCAAGTTTCAGCTCTGTTAGCTGGAAGAATAAACAGTTGTAAGGCTGGTTTTGATAACGCAACACTGACACCTAGTGGGCATGAATGGAACTTAATTTTACACTGAAAATTTAACATGAGGACCTGGACAAATATAAGCACCCAGATTTGAAAACACATACCCCCATCGTTGTGAGCCGTACTTTGGGGGCAGGTCTCCATTGTTTGGAACTTCTCACTCTTCATCTGAGGCATTAGCTAAACCAGTCAAAAGTATCAAGTCCACATCCCAGCATAAATTACACATTTAACTTGTAGTCCAGTCTACTTAAACGCACAGGATTTTGTAACTTAGCTTTGATTTTAGACTACACTCACCAGTTCTTTTAACTTCAATGGGTCTTTGTCTCGGCTCAAGTCAGAGGCCAGTTCCAATAAAAGGTCTTCAGAATCACTTGTTGTATTTATGAAATAACTTTCAGTTGCTCTGGGTTCTGGAAAACAGATAGTGTACACACATTGAGCCAGCAAATATCCTGTCTCATTGATTGGATGTACTGTAATATACAAATAAACAAGCCATACATTTTATAATATTTCTGGAAACTGCATATTATCCACAGAGGTCCGTCCTACCATTATCTTCGATGTCCTCAAGGATGACCTTTTCAAAATGACTTGCTATGTTTTTGAAGGCTTCAAAATATGCCATCATTGCATCTGGGATTTTCTCCTGAAGAAAAGATGAAGGTTTATATGCATTTGCAACATGTACATTCATTACAATAAGTATAAAAACATTTGGTCAGTTGAGTCAACACAAAACACTCACATCTGTGGCCTCAGCTTCATCAGAAGATGAGTAAATGTTCTCAGAATGATCTAATTCACCATCACAAGAGGAGCTGTTGGTGTTTACTTCGCCCTGGTCTCCAGTGAACTCCATTTGCGTTAGGAAACAGGAAAACAGCACTTCTGTTAGGAGCAAATACCCATTTCAAACACCGCACAGAAACAACATTGCAAATCAAGACAACGTTCAACTTTTTAATTTGATTGGATCTGCGTCAATGCATTCTTTGTCAAGCGGTTTCCCAACGCCTCAAATTGGTCCATGCTTGTCAATTACAGTCGTAACTCGAATACTTCTGGAACTGTGGTTGCTATGGGAACCTAATAAAACACTACGGAGACCGAATACGGACAAACGTAACCCTTCATTGCAGTGGCTGTGCTGCCTGCCATTATGGCCATATAGAGCATTTCACGTAATCTTCGTGGTCATTTTTTTACTCATGTTTTATAAATATAATACAAATAATTATTGCAAATTGTCAAAAAGGCATTTTCAAGGAATTATAACCTATTAAATGGATATTGGCAAATTCCATTACAGTCATTGCTGCCCTCTGGTGGACATTTGAAGCACTTCAAATAGCGCTGATAGAGATACTTTTGGTGAGATCAGCCTAAACTGTATTCTAGGGCCAGTTGTTCAAAACATTTAATCTCGATAAAAATCATCCAGATTTGGAAATCCCATTTTTTCTATTCAGGATCAGGTAATCCGTATTACTTTTATGCCGGTTTTTCAAAGCAACATTGGACTGGATCACCCTGATCCAGATACACAGTTTTCACGATAACTAAATCCGGATAACCAGTGGTCTAAATTGAACAACATATCACAATGTAGGCTACCTGCCATGTAAAGAACAGGTAGAAGAACCAACATGGGATCACTGTAAATGTTTCTTATGTTGAGACAAAACACATAAATAACAAACATCCACTTTCATTCATATTTTCTTTTATTTCCCCTAATCTGAGCCACAACAAATAAAAACAAATATATATTAACAAATACATTCTGGATATATTGAAAACGTTAAACGTATAAACAAAAGGACAAATTTCCAATGGTTAACAAAATAAAGATTGTTCAGGGTTCTTCATCTGAGGAGGAGAGACCAGCATTTCCAAGGCCTGCTTTTAGGAGGCGGATCTGGAGTTTCGCTTTGGTTGGCTGCAGTTTGGTCAGCTTGATTTGTTCCTCTGCCAGGAGTTTCTGTGCTTCTGCTTTTCAGTTTCTCGTTTAAGAAGTGATTCATAAGCATCATCATTATTTCTCGGCAAAGGACACTTTACGCCTCTTTTCTAAGCTCCTGTGACTGCTGGCTCTACCAGTGAGGATCCAGGTTGTTCTACTATAACAGGGCTGAGATCCAGAATGAATGTGTAGCCTATGTCTACTTTATCTGCTTTATCACTGTTACAAGTTTACACAAGTCAAGTGCAAAAGGTGTATAACTGCTAGGGTAGCATTTGAATCAGGTGTGTAACTGCTAGGGTAACATTTGAATCAGGTGTGTAACTGCTAGGGTAACATTTGAATCAGGTGTATAACTGCTAGGGTAACATTTGAATCAGGTGTGTAACTGCTAGGGTAACATTTGAATCAGGTGTATAACTGCTAGGGTAACATTTGAATCAGGTGTGTAACTGCTAGGGTAACATTTGAATCAGGTGTATAACTGCTAGGGTAACATTTGAATCAGGTGTATAACTGCTAGGGTAACATTTGAATCAGGTGTATAACTGCTAGGGTAACATTTGAATCAGGTGTGTAACTGCTAGGGTAACATTTGAATCAGGTGTATAACTGCTAGGGTAACATTTGAATCAGGTGTGTAACTGCTAGGGTAACATTTGAATCAGGTGTGTAACTGCTAGGGTAACATTTGAATCAGGTGTATAACTGCTAGGGTAACATTTGAATCAGGTGTATAACTGCTAGGGTAACATTTGAATCAGGTGTATAACTGCTAGGGTAACATTTGAATCAGGTGTGTAACTGCTAGGGTAACATTTGAATCAGGTGTATAACTGCTAGGGTAACATTTGAATCAGGTGTATAACTGCTAGGGTAACATTTGAATCAGGTGTATAACTGCTAGGGTAACATTTGAATCAGGTGTGTAACTGCTAGGGTAACATTTGAATCAGGTGTGTAACTGCTAGGGTAACATTTGAATCAGGTGTGTGAGTGTTAGGGCAAAACCCAAAATATCATCCTCAATTGACTCCTGGCAGTTTAGTGAATGGGACTACTACCTCTAAATACATTTCGTTGTACTGCACTTGTCCGATGACAATAACGTTGAATGTAATCTAATCTAAATGTCTCTCTTCATCTCTCTTCATCTTTATGTCACAGGGAAGTAGGGCTGTAGGAGGTTCAAAATGAGCGACAATGAAGTGCAGTTTCTGAAGAGATTCCAGCGGCCCACACACATTCTTACATCCATTCCCAGGGGCGCTTGGTATTTTATACTAAAATCCCACCAGCTTTTTCAGTGCTTCAATGGAAAACATTGTGTTCGTACCTTTATGTGCTGGGACATCATAGTGTCTTCCTCGTGACCGACCCGAATGCCAGCGGAGAAAAAAGACAAACTACAAATTCTATAAAATCCCCTCAAAAACCACAACGCCGTCCAGTATGTAGTCTGAAAGGTCAACTGTGACATCGCCGAACATGTCTGTGTGTACACATGCTTTACAAAGGTCACCAAAGGTCACAGTGTTTAACAGGGAGGGTTCTCAGCGGAGTCACTGTTGTTAAAGTCAAACCCGACCCACCCTCTGTTCCAACCGGTCCCCCCTAAGAAGCATTGACCAAGTTCAATTGCTCAAAAAAGCCCCCTCAGCAAGCCCTGTCCACTTTGATTAGGCCCCGGCGGAGTGAACAAGGCGCCCGGTGCTTTTGTCCGGGAGCACAGAACCCGACAGCGACCAGACAGGCCCAAGCTGCAGATTTACACAGCAGATTACGGCAGTCAATGACAGCTCCGGCCCAGATGAAGCGCCGGTTTGGATAGTTTGGTTAGGCACCGTGTGTTTACTCTGTCCAGGGTTTTCTGTCACTCGTCTGCAGCCGTTATCCCGGCCTCTGGGTTCGGGCACTGCAAGCTTTAGTTTACATCTGGGGAGAGGGGGCTGCTGGGAAAACCATGAAAACAGAGTTCCCCTGTCTTTTGTCCTTCTCATATTGTACATTTGATGTGTTGGCGCAATTTGCATGAATGTATCTATTCTATTTTTTGTACAGTGTACAAGTGGCTTAAAAGTCAGAGGTATACCAGTATATATTTTTATTCATAATTTAATTAATTAGGAGAGTCATGTGTGAACGTATTATCTTTTTAGGGAAAATTTAAAATCATTGAAATCCAAGACAAGATGGTACACAGAATAACACAAGTACTGTAGAAATGTAAAAACACATGTATTCACAAAGTTGCCAGTTTAAATCACTGTCTAAGATAAAGTCTAAAAAAACATAACTTGTAAGTGGATGGCCTCTGGTGTTAGATCAGTGTAGCATCTAACGCAGGCAGAGACTGAGTAGTAACTGAGAATACTGGCACTGTTCTGGGATCTGCCATATTAACTACTGTTGCTCTAGGGGTGCTGCAGTATAACCAGGCTGACCCTGTGGTCCTTTAGAAGATGAAAACAACAAGCGTGTTTTGAGAAGTTCACCAGGGGTATTTGAGGTTTAAAGATTTTCAATTTATGTGAAAGGCAAATATTTCTGGGTCACCTTGCTTCTGAGCTGTTAAACTAGACTGGCCAAATTGCGACGATCTGCTTACCGTATTTTTTTAAAAACTTGAGTTCAAAGCTGGGATGTTCGTAACTATCCATTCAATTGATACTAGCAACAGCTGGCTTTAAAATATTGAGACATTATATAGAGAAAACATCTGAACAAGTGTGGTCATATAGTACAATATTGCTCTCTGAAGTCATGGAAGATCCAAAGTGGGAACAGACATTATAATTTATTTGTCACAGCGCTGAGGCTACTGCCGGCGCGTAGGCCCACATGTCACCACCGGGGGCAGGCTGCCAGCCTTCCAGGAAATGTTTTCCACACAATGCCACCGAAAAGCCCCAATGGCCGTCATGAAAGATCGCCAGCCAAGTCGTAGGTTGTTCCCACCGCTACCAGACACAGACAGATAAGGATACTCTGACGTTTTCTTCTTACAGTTCACGACTTGGCAGAGAGGATTTAAGTCCAACACTGTAGTTAATCCTCTTTCGGTCAAAGCAGAATTCCTCTAAAGAACTTAAGAGGTGACGCACTGGTCCATTCTTAAATCCCCTAAATTAGTTCCATTATCTTTTTCAAAATCATCTGATTAGGAGGAGCTGGGTTTTGGAGTGGCGGATGCAGTGTGTGTGTGTGTGTGTGTTTGTTGTGTGCGTGCGTGCGTGTGTGAGGGCTGTAGTCACAAGTGTATGAAGTATAATGCACGTGGGAACATCACGCTCTCTACAAAGAAGGGAGTGATGCTAACTATGTGGATCTCCGACCAGGACCAAAGTGGAAGTTCAGAACCCAAAACATCTCTGACATTAGGGACTTGTGGTTCAGTGGTACCGTACACGTTTCTGTACATGTTCCACACTGTGTCATAAGCTCGACCGAGCTAGTGTGTTCAACCCTTTACAGACCAGGAACAGTGTATCAACATCTGAGGGCACAAGGACCAGGTATTTGTGCTGGGCGTCATTATCTTCAGCCGAACACTGTGACGGAGGAATAAGACACAACACAGAGATTGCAGACACACATAATCTCCTGTTTCGTGTTAGCGTGTTTTCTTCCCAATGCAGTCAGCGCGGACTCTTGATCCCAGCTATATTCTTTGTCCTACACTCAAGGCTGGGCAGGCTAACATCAGCCTTTTCACAGCACGTCACCAGTTCTAACTGCAGGCGGCATGACGAAGCTTTCTGAAAGGCACTTTGTAGCACGTCACCAGTTCTAGCTGCAGGCGGGATGACGAAGCTTTCCGAAAGGCACTTTGTATTACGTAAAGGCATAGCTGAGGTAATTTTATTTCAATTCCGAAGTCAAAAAAAGTGAACCAAACTCATGAATTATTTTTAGTTTTCCTAATGAGAATTGCACAAGTAAACGATAGAAGTAAACGATAGAAGCATGTGGCTCGCAACACTGACATGAAATACAATACCTCAACTTTCCAACGGTCACCCGCCCATTCACGCTAGTGACGTTTTCTAAGCGTCGGGTTACTTTGTCAATACGGGCTGTCCCATGAAGAATTCAAAAGGTAGGCTAATGGCATGTTGCCATGTGATGGAAACCACAGGGCCGGTCACATGATAGCAACCACGGCATAAGGTCAACAAATATGACATGTCCTAAACTTCTATGACCTCTTCATAATACAAGAGAATCATCAATTCAAGATTTTTAGAAAGAAAACTACTTCCTGTTTTGGGTTGCTACACATTCTTTAAAAGATGGAAGAAATAAAAACATGAAGAATTAGGCATACAATGAATCAGATAGATGAATGAAAGAAATTGGAAAATAAAAAGTAAAAAAGTCTCAAAATTGCAGGAATCTTGTGACAAGCACACTTAGTGTAAAAATCTAATTCAGCTAGCCATCAATTTAACACACGGTCAAATATTTTACTTACTTGTACCCCACAGTAGAAGTGCAGTTGGATGTCACATTGAACTTCAGTTCAATTAAACTTGGATTCAATTAACTGCATTGTGCCAGAATATAGAATGTAAACGAATTATCAACAGGACATGTAGGCATTTTATTATTAGCTAGTTAACATCAAGGGGAGGAGTCAGCATCCAGCCCAAAGAACAAAAGATCATTATTTCAGTCAATAGCCTGAAGCACATACACACACACACACACACACACACATACACACCGACACACACACACACACAGAGACACACAGCCACGGAAATGCACAGGAACACACGAACAAAGAAACGCTAGCATTCCTCACATCCAAGAATGTCAAGCTCAACTTGTGTCTGATCGTGTGGATGTGTAGTTATCAAATAGTATGTTATGAAAATATGACCCTCGCAATGGAATTTAGAACATGTTGTCAAACAAACAGACATTCAGGAGACTTTGTATCTCAAATACACATGGCCGCCCCCTAAATCGTCCCTGATTTATATTTAGAATATAGAATAATAGTATATATAGTATAATAATAAAATGTTTTACCGGAGAAATGTCTCTCTGTCTGGAGTCAGGTGTCCGACTGTTACGAGGATAACCTAGTGCTCCTGAGTGGATGAGGAGGTCCAATATCTCCTGCATCATGGCCAAGCATCAGCGAGAGCGTAAGGTCCATCTATTGAGCAACTTCTTCAATTCATCTGTGACAATATTTAGAAGTCAGTGTGACCCAGTGACGATGTGGTATCACTCCTCAAAAAACAAACAGTTCTTAGGGGGTCTTTAAGGGGTTGTTTATATGGAAGAGCAACTTAAAAATGGTTCCTCAAAAAACATTTTGGGGTAGATTTTTTTATTAGGTAGGTTATTTGGTTGTAATAGCCAAGAATGTTTCTGACAGCTGGGATATAGGAACCAATACAACTGGGGTTTCTATGAATAGGTCCGCTGTCCTAGATACCCCACAAACTCTATTAGAAACAGAAATCAATAACACTGTCTGTGTGTGTGTGTGTGTGTGTGTGTGTGTGTGTGTGTGTGTCTGTGTGTGTGTGTGTGTGTGTGTGTGTGTGTGTGTGTGTGTGTGTGTGTGTGTGTGTGTGTGTACTGCTTGCTCATTCCTTTAGACAAGCCTGTCATGCTGAGGTTTGAGAGTGGGGAGACACATTGCTTTGTGAGAAATAAGCACACACATATTCTTCAGATACTTCAATCCCTCCTCTCACTTTCTCTTTCTTCTCCATGCTCTCTCTTTCTCTCTCCTCTCATGTTTCACCTTAAATCCTTTCTCTCTCTCCCTCCTCTATCTCTGGCCACTCTCTTTCTATCCTCTATCCTCTCCTTTCTCTCTCCCTCTCCTCTCAACTTCTCTCCTTCGCCTCTCAACTCCTTTCTCTCTCCTTCTCCTCTCTCCTCTTTCCTGTGTTTTCTCTCTCCCCCAATCTCCCATGTTTTCTACTAATTTAATTGAAATGGCCTTAATGTCACAGGAAACATTTGTTTACCAACAGCAAGAGGAAAAAACCTTAACAATAAATAACAACGATATGCTTGTAGTGTAATGGAAAGGTGCAAAATGTAACCCTGACAGCACAAAACAAATACTTATATGAATACTGGTTAGGTTCTCATGTTGATGTTCTAAGATGTCCTTTTCTCATGGCAAGAGCACACAGGTTTTTCTGCTGTGATTGCACATTGTAGTATTTTGTCTAACAGATACAGGCCTTTATCGATGTTTAATGTGGGTTCAAATTCTTGGTGCGTTTGTATGATTTGAAGGGGAACCTCTGTTAACCGTTCCGTACAGAATCATTGAGGAACCTGTCGGTGTAGATTATTATTATGGTTCTTCGAAAAATAAATTGAACGTACATTACCGTTAAACCGTGGTCAATCCGAAATATCCTGGTTTCGGATAAAATGGGTCAGAAATACAGTGTAGACATTAATTAATGTTGTAAGTAGGAAAGGAAACGGCTGACTTTAATTAATGTTTTCATGGAAAACACGGACAATTGACCCCAAACTTTTGAACGGTATGTAGTACTTTCACATTTGCCCTCAAATATCTGTAAAGGGGTTCCCCCAGAGTTTCAATGGCAGGGATAGTCCAATAACCTTTCATTTTGAAGAGTGTAGATCCAAAAATGATCCTCAGCTCCCTCGTTTCTCCCACACAGCGCCCATGCCTGGTTGAGAGGTCACATGGCATCAACTTTGAGAGAGACATTGCATGTCCTTGAGGCACCTGACATTATTGTCATCAGAGCAGGTGCTCCTGGCTGGGAGGTCGGGAAGGAGACAATAAAGAGCACAGAGGCACAGACGGCAGCGCACGGACATGGTTGCAACACATCTCGTACGTCACCGAAAACGTCACCATCGATCTGTATTCTTTGAGAGGATAATTTAGCAAACAACAAAACATAAAAAACAAGGGTTCCGGATGCTATGAGAAACGAAATTAATAATAAATATATATACATTAGTAAATAAGCACATATTTACCACAACCAACCACCACCGATCTTTTACTAACGGCGCTTATTAGAGTGGTAGTGGCGCGTACCAAGTCCGAATAGGGGGCAGTAGGAAAAAGTAATACATTTTTGTTAATTTATTACACACATTCATTGAGCTCTTAAACATGTGTACATACCCGATATAAATCATGGCCGAACTACAAAGAGATAAATTGAGCAAAGAAATAAAAAATAGGTAGCCTAGATAAAGTATTTACAAGGAGAAAACCCCAACACCCCTTATCAACGGGCTGAATATAGCCTATCGGTGATAGAGGGGAGACGCAGTTGTGTCTGTTTGATAGAACCCCATACAGACACAGATGATAGAGGACCAGTGACTCAACGCAAGTGATGATGTCTGCCCCGTGCATGTCCTTCTGTCACAATTTCATTCCCTGAGACAGACTATTCAGGCAGAAAAGGACCAATATCCACACCGGAAGAAGAATTTCTACTGAAGGTAATTTTGTTTTAGGATGAACACATCGGATCAGATGAATAGGTGCGCAGAATGCAGACATTGAGTGCATGATGAAACAGGGCACATGGATGGAGATAGGGCGCATGGATGGAGACATTGAGTGCATGATGAAACAGGGCACATGGATGGAGATAGGGCGCATGGATGGAGACATTGAGTGCATGATGAAACAGGGCACATGGATGGAGATAGGGCGCATGGATGGAGACATTGAGTGTATGATGAAACAGGGCACATGGATGGAGATGGGCTGGGCGGTACAGGGAGGGGTACATGTACATTCTCTTGAACACACAATAGCCCTCGTGTGATGTGTTGCTTTATCTACATGTGTACATTAAATCAGTGAGTATGCATTTTTTTTGCTCTCTACAAACACTTGACTAGTCTACAGACCCAACTGATGATTTATAGAGGAAAGTGCCTTCAGTGTCCTTCGGTCAAAGGGAAAATGGAACGATTTATTCCGTATGGAAATGCTCGTATAGTGTAGCCACATTTATACATACATTTATTTTATAATTTACATATACATTTATTTTGTATATACATGGATTTTTTATTTTTGTATAATTCTAGATTATTCCGCTGGCACACTATGTTGATATTATATATATATATATGTTGTACACTGCCATGTCCATGTTTTTATATTTGCTGTTGTTAAGACGACCACATGCTTTACAAACGACGTTAATCTGAACATCTATTCACTTAAGCCACGGGGGGTCGATGAAAAGCAATAGATCGCCACATTAATTCTGCACAATATCGCCACAATATATTATTGTGTTATCTTATTTTCCGAGCAATGTGCGCATATATCGGACCAAGCGACACCGTCACAACTGCAATAATACATTCAGGCCTGTATTACATTGCATTTGTCATGATGGGTTTTCTGTGCTCTTTTATGTTGTGTTTGGACGCGTATGCAAATTGCCTCGTGTTGTGCGTCGCGTTTGTATTATTTAGGCGTGTGGATACCTGCGATCAAGGTGATTTTAATTTACATGTAGGCCTGCTTGCAAAAAACGTTATTTTGCGTAAACATATTCCATAGTGCAATGTATATTAAAATAGGCCTATAGTGCATCTTTGTAGACAGTTTGAAATCATGAACACTGTGTTATAATAAGATATTGTATATGTGTTCCGATTCAAATCATATATAATTTACTTTCCATCATCCTGTTTAAATTGCATGTATTTGTCAGGGGAGTAAGAAGTGTTCGTGGTATTATTTTATTATTCCAAGTATGGCTATCTGAATGATTTATATAAGTATTTTGTCGTGCACTTTGAACAATATTATTCTGAACAATTCTCTGAATTACATGGAACTCAAATACTGCTGTGGAATCATGTGTTATGGTCATTCGCAATAATTGCCCAAGGCAGGTTTTCTAACACGAGGTCTAGAGATCTGTAGCAAAGCAAAATACATAGATAAATGACAGGTTTTTTTCCATTTGAGACTGGGCACAAAACCCACTGGGGGCATGTTGGAGGTTACATGCAGACTACCACAGAAACCACCGCCGTACATCCTGTGTTGACAAACTAATGTCCGGATGCATGTGTGTCAGTTTCAGGTCTTCTTCTCTGTCTGATGCAATTATAATGTCTATTTCATTGTTGCGATGTCATGCGCTAACTTTAACGATGAACTTAGTGGAGTTTCATCATCTATAGGGAGACATCACCAATGCCGTATGTAATTGTGACTATAAGTAGGCCTACTGTGCTTTACATGTTGATTGCTTCCCAATAGGGTGCCGTTGATATCATAGGCATGTTAAATATTGTGGCCAATGTTTACTTTCTAATAAAATGCAGCTCCAGTGTATATTAGGAGTGATGTAGCCATAACCCCATGTTTTGCAAAAAATATGTGTCTTGAAATGGACTAAAAAACAACCTTGATGGAGATTTCGAATAAGATTTCTTCAGACCGAGACCAAACTTAATTTCTGTCTGTTAACCCGGGCCTAAATCCATCTGAATTTGATCTCCCTTCTCCTAGGCATTTTGTGATAATGAAGAAATAAAGACCTTATCCTCCAACCCACACCTCCAAGGCAGACTATAAATCCAACCCAGTCGGGTACACCTCCAGGCCTTGTGCAGACACCGATCTCCCCCCAGAAACCTTCCCACGACCAGCCCAGAGACATTCCACCCCACGCCCCCCTGGTCTGCTCAATCAAATGCCCAAAAACAGCAAGGCCGTCAAGAGAGAGCTTGACGATGACGTCACTGAGTCAGTCAGAGACCTGCTATCCAACGAGGACACGTGTGATGATTCCTTCAAGAAGAGCTCGTTAATAGTGGGAGTCGATGTGGACGGGAGGGATCTTAACCCAGAGATCGATGTGGAGGACGGGGGCTCAGACGCCGAGGAGGACGCGTCAAGGCCGGCCTGGAACAGCAAGCTGCAGTACATCCTGGCCCAGGTGGGCTTCTCTGTAGGCCTGGGCAATGTCTGGAGATTCCCCTACTTGTGTCAGAAGAATGGAGGGGGTGAGTGGATGGGCTCTGGCTTTTTGGGTGGAGGTATTGGGTGGATGTATTGGGTGGAGGTATTGGGTGGATGTATTGGGTGGAGGTATTGGGTTGATGTATTGGGTGGATGTATTGGGTGGATGTATTGGGTTGATGTATTGGGTGGATGTATTGGGTGGATGTATTGGGTGGAGGTATTGGGTGGATGTGTTGGGTGGATGTATTGGGTGGATGTATTGGGTGGATGTATTGGGTGGAGGTATTGGGTGGATGTATTGGGTGGAGGTATTGGGTGGATGTATTGGGTGGAGGTATTGGGTGGAGGTATTGGGTGGATGTATTGGGTGGAGGTATTGGGTGGAGGTATTGGGTGGAGGTATTGGGTGGAGGTATTGGGTGGATGTATTGGGTGGATGTATTGGGTGGAGGTATTGGGTGGAGGTATTGGGTGGATGTATTGGGTGGATGTATTGGGTGGATGTATTGGGTGGATGTATTGGGTGGAGGTATTGGGTGGAGGTATTGGGTGGATGTATTGGGTGGAGGTATTGGGTTGATGTATTGGGTGGAGGTAACACAGCACAGCCTCAATAACTTAACAATATCCTAACAATAGCCTAACATAACATCCATGACATTAGAAGTGACATTAGGTGTGACATAGGGGTGACATTATTGGTGACATTAGGAGTGACATTAGGTGTGACATTTGGGGGTGACAGGTGTGTTTCCAAATCCAAACACTAGACTTGTTTTTTCTTGATTGAACCTATCCTCACCAGCGTTGCCTTAAACTCAATTCACTGACCCAGCAACCCGCACCTTAATTTGCATAATATCACTGAGACACACCCTGGCACAGGTCAGACAACTGGATGGAGGTCATAGTTTAAGAAGAGGAATGATAGATAGAAGAGCACACAGGCCTCAGAAGTGATTTATCTCTCAATAGGGCCAGTGAAATAAAACGTTTAAAGTTAATGTACAGTTTACATTGTATTCTGTACATGACTGGATTTTTTCAGAGTCTTAACAGAATCACAAAATATTATAGAATTATCAGTGGGTGTTGAAAAACATGTTGAGACTGTCCAACTAACTATGGTTTAATGTAGCGGTTGAACAGAGATATATGATTGCTACACAGTTCTTCTGGTTTCCCTACAAACAATCAGCTTTGCTTTAAGACTAAAGCTTTTTGTCAAGTACGACATCCATTTTTCTATTCACCCAAGACACTTTGTACTTTAAAAAATATGGTTTGGAAGCTAAATAGTTCAAGGCCTACATGTTTCCTTCAGGTTTCGTGCTCGCTGTGTTATTAAAAGCAAATGGTTATATTTGAACACGTCTAAATGTAAAGGTATGTTGTGTGACACACTGATCACCATTTCTGATGAACAAAGGTTGTTGTATTCTGCTAACTAGCATGTGTCTCTAGTCTTATGTCCCCTGAGCCTTTTGTAATGCCTGGGGAGGATCAACACACACACACACACACACACACACACACACACACACACACACACACACACACACACACACATGCACATACACACACGCACACACTCACACACACACACACACACACACATGCACACACACACACACACACTCGCACTCACACACACACATGCACATACACACACGCACACACACACACTCGCACACACACACTCGAACTCACACTTACATGCACACATGCACACGCACACATGCACACACTCGCACGGACACACACACGCACACACTCGCACGCACACACACACACATGCACACACACACGCGCACACACACACACACACACACACACACACGCACACACACACACACACACACACACACATGCACACACACTCACACGCACTCGCACTCACACACACACATGCACATACACACACGCACACACACACACTCGCACACACACACTCGAACTCACACTTACATGCACACATGCACACGCACACATGCACACACTCGCACGGACACACACACGCACACACTCGCACGCACACACACACACATGCACACACACACGCGCACACACTCGCGCAGACACA